>OU015494.1:134258340-134263340 GCA_907164885.2 Dolomedes plantarius | reverse complement strand
TTATTTAGTTGATTAGTATTATTGTACTTCTGAATCTAAGTATTAAGATTTTTTCTGTATTAAAAGTTTTAAACACTATTCTTCTTGTAATTATGTTTTAGATTACTCTATAATTAAAATTTTATGGTTTAACTTATCAGTTTCATCTAAAAAAAATGTTCTTCATAATAGTATTTAACTGTCTTGGTGTTATAGCCGACCTCCGGGAGTGTTCCCTGAAAAAAAACATGTTTAACCCGCTACCTACCCTCCAATGTCCGCGAAATCGACCATTATGGCGGAGGAGGTTTAATGGTCTGGGCAGGCATCATGTTGGATGGCCGCACACCTCTCCATGTCTTTGAAAGAGGTACTGTGACTGGTGTGAGGTATAGGGATGATGTCTTGCAGCACTATGTTTGCCTTTTCAGGGGTACAATTGGCCCTGAGTTCATTTTAATGGACGATAACGCGAGGCCACATAACAGCTCTTTATGGTCGACGAATTTCTAGAGAGTGAGGATATTCGCCGGATGGATTGGCCAGCCAGATCTCCAGACCTTAACCCTATAGAGCATGTCTGAGACACTCTGGGGAGGGCAATTGCAACTCGCAATCCCCCTCCGAGAACCACCCAGGGAATGAAAACAGCGTTGCTGAACGAGTGGGACCAATTGACACAGGAAATGATAAACTGCCTTCTTTCAAGTATGAAATCACGCTGTGAGACCTGTATATCTGTAAGAGAGGGCCATACCCCCTATTAACCCATCTATTAACCCATTTTTTTGTTTATTCTGCAACCATTGTTTCATATCTTCCGACTCCAACGGGTGTTACGCACGATCATGCATGTGTATTACAAATATTGAATGGTTATTTGTTTTGTGATGTATCAATGTATGTACATATCAAATTTCATTAAAATCGGTACAGTAGTCCTAGAGATAATCTACCAAGTCTGCAAATTATCTTAATTTCTTACACCAGTGTACATACATACATATATATATATATATATATATATATATATACAGTTTGCTCTCTGTTTAACGACGCTCTACTCTTAACGACGATCTCTATTTAAAGACGATATTTCCCAGTCCCGGCCCCTGCGACGTAAAATAATTCTACTTAAAGACGACTTTGTTTCTGTTTAACGATGATTTTTTTTACATAATTAACGTTTTCTTCAACATTTTATCTGCAGGAGGGGAACCTTCTGTGGGGGAAAACAAGTTTTGTTTCAATAACAGACCCGGAATTTCCTTTATGTTTGGAATGTTGCAATCATAGACTTGTTTCAGTGGGAAAAACGGGGGGGGGGGGATCTTGGAAGATCGAATATTCTTTCATGGAGCTCTTACTGCGGGAGCTGAGTCACTCAATTGTCACTACCATCTGTTGTCATGTGACGTACGAACTGTCTGATAGCAGCCCTCTCTCACTCCTTCCGGGAAGAAGGTGTTCATGTTTAAAGAATTCATCGTTGTGTGTAGGAGCTCATTCCTGTATGAATACGAGGTGAGCAGAGCAAAATGGCATCAAAGCGAAAGAATCTTACGCTACATGAAAAGGTGAAAATATTGAAGACTGGGAAGAAAGTGTTGGAATAACAAAAGTCCAATTCGCAAGACAATTTCAGCTACCCGAGTCTACTCTCAAGGCATTTTAGCAAGCAAAGAGAAAATTCTTGAAGCAGCACAAAAATTTGGTTTGGGATCCAAATCCAAAAGGCAGAAATTTCAATGTGGCCGATCAGAAGAGTTAGATAAAGCAGTCCTGCAATGATTTTATGAATCAAGAGCATCCCTTAATAAACAATGCGGCTGACAGTATGAAAATTAGAAAATTTACGATCTTGGAAGCAATGCACATGATAACATCAGCATGGAAAGAAGTTTCTTCATCCACAATAAAAAACTGTTTTCGCGTTGCTGGAATTCATAAAGAACTTGTAGTGGAACTGCAAAGTATGGATGTAGAAATCAACGAAGATGACATTACCCCTGAAGAATAGAAAAGTCTTGATGAAGATGAGGATGTTTCAATTCAAGATTTCTACAATTGTGTTGGATGTGTTTTAACTGATTACAGAAATGTAGAACAAATTTATGAAGATATAGTAAACGAAAACACAGTATCAGACGAAGTAGGTGAAGTTGAAGACATGGTAAACGGGACAATGCCTCCGTCTTATACAGATGCAACTTCTGCTCTAGATGTTCTCCGACGCTATATTACATCGAATATGAAAAATGACACATTTAACATTCTAGAAAATCTGGAAAAGGGAATAGCGTAAACAAAGCGAAAAATGAAACAATCAACACTTTTTGACCTTTTTAAAACCTAATTTTTTTTTTACTCTTTTTTTCAATGCAATTTAAAATAACTTATTATGAATAAAATAATAATAATAATAAAAATAACTTTTTTAGACACGCCAGTATATTAAGAAATATATTGACAGTCCTAAGCCTGTAAAGAGTGAAGAAAAATGTTATTTTTTCACAAATTCTGTTTAAGGACGATCTCTACTTAAGGACGATTATTCACGGTCCCTTGAAAGTCGTTAAACAGAGAACCAACTGTATATATATATATATATATATATATATATATATATATATATATATATATATATATATATATATATATATATATATATATATATATATATATACATACATATATATATACATATATACATATATATATACATACATACATACATATATACATACATATATATATACAGTGATTTCCGCTTATAAGAATCCCGTTTGTTATTGCTGTTTTTGATTCTTATAAGCGGTTGATTCTTATAGCCGAAATTTAGGTTTTTGGACAGGCACACACACACACACTTATATATGCATATATTAGATAATTTACCATAAAATACTCTTTAATTTACGTTAATTATCTTTTATTAAAATTATTTTTTATAATTTTAAAAATGCAACTTAATTTCTAGACCTTTAAGTAGATAATTTTCAGGAGGCTATTTATACCTCTTTCAATAGCAATAGTCTCAGGCGAAGATTCACCTTCTAGCTTACGTTTCACGGTTTGATAACGTGCTGAATCTACTAATGTCAGGTATTCCTAAGTGATAGTGGACACTTCGCCGAAGATTTGTGTGTTTCAGGGTCCAGGATGCCACAACCAGTATGTGGGAGGTGGGTAAAAAAGAGTCCCTGTCTTAGTTTGTCAGTGGAGAAAGTGAAATCGAACCCGGACGGGTAAAGATGCCCCCGAGTCAAGCTAATAGGACAGTGTTTAGCTAAAGCGTTTAAGGGGAAACTATTATGTTATGTCTAACAAAGAAAGGGATGCATTTTATGACTGTATTCTCTCTCATTAAATCAATCTTTCTTTAATTTAAAAAAAAAAGAAAAAAAAAAAAAAGCAGAACCTTTTCAGGGTTTAAGTGGCTTTTTTGGAAAAATGAAAGGAAAGCGAAGAGTGTAAACTGATTCTTAAAACCGGTGTATCGATTCTTTAAAGCGAAAATTTTCACATGGAAATAATACATTCGTTTTTGTTTTCGCGATATTCATTCTTATAACCACTGATCACTATAAGCGGTGGTTACTGTATATACATATATATATATATATATATATATATATATATATATATATATATATATATATATATATATATATATACACATACATATATATATACATATATATATATACACACACATACATACATATATATATATATATATATATATATATATATACACATACATATATATAGATATACATATATATATATATACATATATATATATACATACATATGTATATATATACATACATATACACTGCTGGCCACTTTAAATGCAACACCCTGAAGGAAACATGCAAATAACATGAAATTTACAACATGCATTAGCGAAGGTGAGATATGCAAATGATTAGAATTTCAGCGCAGACGCACATCACGCGCGCCTGTGGCGCCACTTCAAAGCGCTATTTAAGGCTTGGAGATTTCGACGATTTCAAGTTCGGCAATTGTGTTTTTCTTGTGTTTTTTAAAAAAAACGATCAATTATGCCTCGTCGAAAACAGCGATCATCTTTTGATCAAGTATCCGAGTTCGACAGAGGAAGGATAGTGGCCTACCGAGATTGTGGATTATCTTTCAGGGAAATCGGTAGTCGTGTTGGACGAAACCAAACAACTGTAATGCGGATATGTGATCGTTGGATGCAGGAGGGTACGACGGACCGGCGTGTTCGATCGCATCCACCTTAGCGCACCACTTCACGTGATGACAGGCAAATTGTGCGCATGGCAGTGACGGGTCGCTCAGTCACATCACGAACCATACCACAGCACATGCAGTCTGTAACGCATCATCCAGTGTCTGCGCGTACCATTCGACGCCGTTTACAGCAGAGTGGTCTGTCCGCAAGACGTCCATTGCTTTGTCTACCCTTGACGCAGAACCACAGACGTCTCCGCAGCCAATGGTGCGATGACAGAAGGATGTGGACGGCAGAATGGAATGAAATTGTCTTTACTGACGAGTCACGCTTCTGTCTGCAACACCACGATGGTCGCATTCGAGTCTGGAGACACCGTGAAGAGAGGATGCTGAACAGCTGTGTTATGCACCGCCACACTGGTCCTGCACCGGGTATTATGGTATGGGGCGGTATTGGATATCACTCTCGCACACCTCTAGTACGCATTGCCGGTACTTTAAACAGCCAGCGCTACATCTCCGAGGTGTTGGAGCCAGTTGTCCTTCCTTACCTTCAGGGCTTGCCCACAGCCATATTTCAACAGGATAATGCGCGACCGCACGTGGCACGCATTGTCCAACGGTTCTTAGTCAATCGCCAGATTGAATTGCTTCCGTGGCCGCCTCGCTCTCCGGATCTTTCGCCGATAGAAAACATGTGGTCCATGGTTGCTCTACGATTGATCCAGATTCCATCCCCAGCTGCCACAGCAGATTAACTTTGGCAACGTGTGGAAGCTGCTTGGTCTGCTGTA